>CAUYRT010040786.1:0-14106 GCA_963574885.1 Lepilemur ruficaudatus | reverse complement strand
AACTAAAAATATATGTAAAAAATTAGCTGGGCATGGTGGCGCATGCCTGTAGTCCCAGCTACTCGGGAGGCTGAGGCAGAAGGATTGCTTGAGCCCAGGAGTTTAAGGTTGCTGTGAGGTAGGCTGATGCCACAGCACTCTACAGCCCGGGCAACAAAGTAAGACTCTGTCTCAAAAAAAAAAAAAAAAAAAAAAAAAGAAAGGATCAATCAGAGGACAAGAAAACAGCACTTGGTGCCGGGGCCGGGCACAGTGGCTCATGCCTATAATCTTAGCACTATGGGAGGCTGGGGCAGGAGGATTGCTTGAGCAGGAGTTCGAGATTAACCTGAGCAAGAGCAAGACACTGTCTCTACTAAAAATAGAAAAATTAGCTGGGTGTGGTGGCACATGCCTGTAGTCCCAGATACTTAGGAGGCTGAGGCAAGAGGATCACTTGAGCCCAGGAATTTGAGGTTGCTGTGATCTAGGCTGATGCCTATGCACTCTAGCCTGGGTGACAGAGTGAGACAAGAAAAAAAGAAAGAAAAGGAAAAGAAGGAAGGAAGGGAGGGAGGGAAAAATAGAGCCAAATAACCTTTGTATATTCATTTAATAGTGCATCCATCACAATGTGCCACACAACTGTATTTCCATTAGATGTTATAGATGAGTCCGTAAGATTTGAATGTTCAAGGAGAAATAACTGTGACCTAGAAGTGAGTCCTCAGATTTATTTTTGCAATGTTATTGAGACAGCACTAAATATGCAATCTGTGAACTGCAAAAATCCAAAACAGTGCTTAGTATAGAAAACCACATATTTATTATCAACAATAAGATTACCTATCTTCCTTAATGATACATAACATATGGGATGGAAGGTTATGTCCCTACCCACCATTCATTGGCTCTCTACTTTGATGTATTAATATCCTTGAGAATAATTCTTCTAAAAATTGTTCTTCAAACTTTAATACTTAAAGAATTATTCTTAGGTCAGGTGTGGTGGCTCACACCTGCAATCCCAGCATTTTGGAAGGCTGAGGTGGGAGGATCGCTTGGGGCCAGGAGTTCAAGACCAGCCTGGTCAACACAGCAAGACCCCCATCTCTACCAAACAAAAAAAAATAAAGAAAAGAAAGAAAAAAGAATTATTTTTATCTTAATCTCTTTTCTCCAATATGATTTCTGTCTCTTATTTTAAATCTCTCTCACCTTGATATCAAAATTATGCTATACTACCCACTTTTCCTAAAAATTTTAAAAATGGATTGGTCCCTGGTAGTCTAATGGTTAGGATTTGGTGCTCTAAAATAAAATATAAAAAAAAAGAAAAAAAAAAGGATCGGGAATTAGGAACTCCTATATTCATTCTTCTCTCCTATACTAATTTGTCAACATCAATTGCTAATGTTTTGTCTGTCACCTTATGTGAATTAATCATTCTAGCACAAACATTTTTTTATGATTACAATGGGTTTAGTAATGGATGATGTTATAAGAAAATGATAATATAAAGTTCTTACCTCAGGCCTCAGAGAAGGAAGAATAACAATTTCTTGTAATGCTTGTTTTGCCAACTCTTGACCAGCTACATCATCAAATTTAACAGCTATTCCACTACGGAACAAAACCTCAGTTAGTTCCCTATTAGAAATACGGTTCAGTTGTTACAATACGAAGTTTAGGTTCTACAAAGTGTAGTCATTTTTATGTTAACTGTGAAACTATAGTTAAATCAATAAAGCAACGATTTTCTGCATTTATGATTGAAAACTGTCATAAAAATTAAGTATGTAAATCAAAGTATTTATTTATTTCACTCATGACACATTTTAAAAATGAAATTCAAGAATAAAAATTGTAAAATAAAACACTTTAAATGGCAAAACTTACTTGTCCACGATTTCATTCATTATAAGGTTAGCAAGGTTGCTGTCCACATTCCTAAAATTCTTCAAGTCTTTCTTTTTTCGAGGAGCAGTTGTAGGGGTAGAAGGTTTATTTGTTCTATTTGTTTTAGGAGTACCCTTAAAGGATACAAAATTTTAATGTAAAAATACAACCTCATATTTACACTTTTCACAAGTTAATAAACCTTAAAGCTCATAGAACTCAAGCTTTAAAAATAGGAAAAAGGATATAAAAATACAAAACTTGTATATGTATCCCAAGGCAAAATTCTATTCACTATAGAACTACATTTGGCATGAAGTGGGTTATAGAGGATTTTATCCAGAGATTTAGTTTTTATAAAAGAAGAAGGTCCTATGATAACAGCGTTATATAATTTTGATTCTTGTTAGAATTAAGACAAAATTCTAGGTATGTTGATGTTATAAAACATTTATATAGACTGAAGTAATTTAAAAAGAAATATATAGCAATACATAAAACAGACTGGGTAAGCAAACTTAACATAAAATGCCTAATTAGGGCCAAAAAACTACGTGCCCTTGTGCATTAAAAAAAAAAAAAGATATTTAGGCCAGGCACGGTGGCTCACACCTGTAATCCTAGCACTCTGGGAGGCCAAGGTGGGAGGATCACTCAAGGTCAGGAGTTCAAAACCAGCCTGAGCAAGAGTGAGACCTCGTCTCTACTATAAATAGAAATTAATTGGCCAACTAAAAATATATAGGAAAAATTAGCTGGGCATGGTGGCGCATGCCTGTAGTCCCGGCTACTCGGGAGGCTGAGGCAGAAGGATTGCTTAAGCCCAGGAGTTTGAGGTTGCTGTGAGCTAGGCTGACACCACGGCATTCACTGTAGCCCAGGCAAGAGAGTGAGACTCTGTCTCAAAAAAAAAAAAAAGAAAAGAAAAAAGATATTTAACTTTGTTAAAACTTACCCATTCTCTGAAGTATTGCAAAGTACTTATAAGAAATTCAAACCAGCATAACGTGTTCAAAATTTTCTATCTGCAAAAGCATCGTAATTAAAGATAAAAATAAAATTTAAAAATCCCAGAATACCTTATGAGTGGCAACTGCAGGACCAGGTCCCTGTCTCACTCCAGAAACCATAGATAAACCACTGCAACTAGGTGCCCTGTGATGGCTTGAAAGACCTGTGGATCCAGTTTTCATAACTGCTTTTGAACGAGGCAGTGAATTACTAGTGTGTGTTAAGGGATCTTTTCTTTTTGGAACAGCTCCACTTTCTAACAAGAAAAAAGTAAAACCATAGTGATTAGAAAATTGTGACCAGACATTATAGAAACTAATAATAAATATAAATTTGCAAAACCAAGTTAATGTTTTTAAATTTAGAAATATTTTAAAATAAGATTTCAATGAGAACTTATACCAGAGTATTCACAGGGATTGTCAGGGTGGACAGGATTAAGGGTATTAGGCTTTTCCTTTTCCTGATGTATATTCTAATTTTCTCATAAAAAAGAAAAATTTGTAAAAAGAAGAAATAATTTCATCTTGGGGATGAGGAGGGGGATATAAAAAACTTATCTATAACAGCAAATAAAGTTTCCAAATGCCTAAGAAACAAAACACAGTAAAGGCATTAGGAATAGACTGTACAGAGGGAAATTAAAAAAAGCACTCTACTACATTAGTTCCAAACTTTCGAGACTAAAAAATACTATGAAAGTCCACAGCCTGTTCCCACCAAAACAATTTTTAAAATTAGTCAATTTTAATGGAAAGAGTACAAAGATGTACTTTTTAACATGTCAAGCATTTTATATGCTGTATATATGTAAATAAGTATTTATAGAACACCTCTGATTAAGTCAAAAGATTATTTGTCCTGTGATACTCTTCCACATAAATTGTAAGCTTTTAAGTGTTCAAATATCATTGCTTCTAAACAACATTTTTATATACTATATAACAAACATCAGCATTTATTAATAGCAATGTCTACCATGAAGACAAATGTTAAATCAGTCAGCAAATCAGAGTGGCCAAGAGAAAAGACAAAAGCCTCAGTTTTGCTTTTGTCATCAAATCCTTTAATATGGTTTAAGGAAACTAAAGACTCTAAACTGGTAGAGGGATCAGCTTAGTTATTTAGAGAACTAGTTTATCTTAGGTAAACTGTTATAAAATGAGAAAGAGTAAATGAAGTTCAAGTTTTAAAAATCTCCACATTTAGGATACCCTAAAATGAGGTTCTGACACTGAGGCTAAATTTTTAATTGGCAGTGGGACTAAAATCAGGATCTCTACGACAAGTAGAAGAATACACAGCATCAAGAAAGAGGCAATTTTGACCACGTACCCAAATACTCAACACGAAGCCAACTTTGAGTCATTATATCATGTTAATTCAAATTTATGACCAATATGAGGATTACTATAGACCCATTCCAGACTATCTTGGATTGTTCTTCTAGGACACAAATGATTAGGACTTCTAGAATTGTTTTAGTCACAATAGGGGTTGAAACTATCCCTATCTCCCCAAAGGTCTTGCAATTGCAGATTCATTTAATTGAACAAACAAATATATCAAATGGCCACTACGCCCAATGTACTAAGTGTAGAAAAAATTTTTTAAAAAAATGGAAATATGGCCAGGCGCGGTGGCTCACGCCTGTAATCCTAGCACTCTGGGAAGCCAAGGAGAGCGGATAGCTCAAGGTCAGGAGTTCGAAACCAGCCTGAGCAAGAGTGAGACCTCGTCTCTACTAAAAATAGAAAAGAAATTAATTGGCCAACTAAAAGTATATAGAAAAAATTAGCTGGGCATGGTGGCACATGCCTGTAGTCCCAGCTACTCGGGAGGCGGCGGCATAAGGATTCTGAATTGCAGCCTAGGCAAAACAGCAAGATCCTGTCTCTATTTGAAAAAAAAAAAAAATAGAGAATTTACCCTCATATTTTATAATCTCAAAAACTGGAGGTTGCAAACTATGCAAATGAAGCATGATTAGAATGGCTATGCCTTACTTGTGGCATGTTTATATACTATGAATGGTAGGGATAGTATATTTTCAACATAGCCCTGTGAAAACATAAAAAATTAAACCTACCATTATAAAGTTAAATCAACATTATCAAGTTAAGTAAGACTCTACTTTGCATGCAAGCTTTATTATTTTACATGTTAGTTAACCCAAACCCACCTGACTGGAGATGTCCATTGCTGCGGCATGTCAAGTTAGTACTGTCATTATAGACGTCCGTTTGTGACTTGGAAAATGGCAAAACTGGTTGCAGCTTCTCTATGCAACAGAGGGGGTTAAAAAGAAAAAGAACAAAATAAACAAAAAAAAAAGAAATATAATGAACAAATAAAATGTGCATGTGAAATTAAAAATTATTCAAGGTGTTACAAGGTTATTACAAGGCAAAGCTTTTGCACTTAAAGGTCTTTAAAATATAATTAGTAAAAATTCAGACATGAGAATAGCAACAGAAATTAACAAGTGAATGGCTATGTTCAAAATATGCCTTATTTAGGTTAGATAACCAGAGGCAGTTACGTATCACTATTATCACCAAGAAATATTTACCAAATATTTAATATGTTCAAATCACTGTGTTGGAGAGTACCATGAACATTAAAAAAAAAAAATGAATATGGTTTCTACTAAGTAGATATTTATTAAATATAATTGGCAACTTACAATGTATTTTTTAAAAAGACTGCATAGTACAAAAGAAAGACCACTGAAATGGCTTTGTAGAAGAAGTAGATTATGAGCTGGTTAGGATTTGGAAAGACAAAAAGAAAGGACATTTCAGGAAAGGAGAACAGCACTTAAAAAGGTAGAGAAGGAAACTACATTAACTACATATGTCAGCCAAAAAATAAAGGCAATAAAATAGAGTGGAATAAGCATGCCGCAGTAACTATGTGTACAGTACCCTACCATTTGTTTAAACAAACACATGTGTACAGTTAAACACATGAAGATCACCTCTAAAAATGACCCAGAGAAACTGGTGATAACAGCTGTCTCTGAGGAGGGGAAATAAGTGGCTGAGACATAGAACAGGATGGACGCTTTTCATACTTAAACTTCTAAAATTTTGTGGCATGTGCCCATATCACCTACTTTTAAAATTAATCACTTAAATATTTAAAAGGATTATTTCAAGCCTACTCCGTACTTCAAATAACAAAAAACCCTCTCAAGATCTGGGTTTCTAACATCGGAAGCCTAAGAAGGTGGCAGTTTGCTCTTCCTTGCCACTCTACACCACTGCTGTACTTTCTTCCCCAATGAAGAGTCAATCTACGGATAGTTGATGTACACTCTGCTCCACCACTTACTAGTGACATGACCTTGCATTTTCCTCAGGAATAAATAATGTATACAAGGTATGCATGTACTCTGTGCCTCATCCAAGATAGGCGCTCAATTTTTAATATACTTTTTTTTTTTGCTGAAATACTCCAACTCATCAAAAATGATTCTTTTCTTCTATACCAGTAAGTGAACACATATAAAAATGCAACATATATATAATATATATACTAACTCTCTTCAACTTTAATTTCTAAGGTCAGACAAGCAGGCACCATACTTGGGTTATGACACAACCACACACGCCTTTGGGACAGGTTAAATAACAGCAACTCCTTTTGCACAAAACACAAAGTACTACATGGCTTTTGTATCCTAGAATTGGCTGATACAATATACCCTGGAGTTTTTTTATAAATTGGTTTGCTAACAGGTAGGCCATCTGATTTTTTCTCAGCGATAATACCCTTTAAATCACCATACTAAGACAAAAATCATTTGTGTTGGTTAAAGCATAAATTAAAAAACATACTGATTTGTAAATGCATTCTTCATCAATTAACACTCTCTTCAATGAAATATAAGAAAAAGTTCACAGAAACATTCATTATATAATAAAATAAATGGAAATTCAATCCTTTGTTTTGATAACTAAGAATAAAAAACTACAGAACTTTTTAGGTTCACAGAGTTTAGATTTATATGTGTAGAAATACACACATAAACATTATAGTAGTACAATGCTACTGTGAACCTTCTCCCATTCATTTTTGTTAAATAAAGTAAACTTAGACTAACGCTTCCTTTTAGAATGACTAAGGTTGAGTAGATTAGTCAATGATTGAAATTAAAATAGTAATCTTGCTTCTTGACCTCTCATACCCAACCAGCATACAATCATCTGAGTGATCTACTGAAAAGGAAAATCTTACCATATAACTCTTCTACTTAAAACCTGTTAGTGGCTTCCCATTGTCCAGAGATAGGAACTCAAGCTTCTTTGTATGACAAACCAGGCCATCCACGCTCTGCCTACATCTCTTATGCTTGAGCAATCCCAGCTTCAGGCCTCTACCAGCACTCTCCCCTACTCACCATGCTGTTTCTTGCTCCTGAGTCTTTGTTCATGCTGTCACTTCTTCCTGAGATGTCTTTCTTGCATGCTTTAACAACTTTTATTTACCTTTTTAAGTCTGCACTTTAGGTTTTACTTCTTCAAGGAAGCTTTCTCAGAAACCTATTTTCCTACCCTTACAAAATATTTGTATACCTCCATCCTATAGTGATAATTATCTATTTATGTGCCTTTTCTCCTACTATGAGATCCTTAAACACAGAAACATTTTGCCCAGTCTATCAGTAAATCCATTTGTTCGACCTTCAAATATAATCATAATCCAATCACTTGTTATCATTTCTCCTGATGCCACCCAGGTCCAAGCCTCCATCGTTTTTCTCCTAGATTATTGCAGCTGTGTCCTAAGTGCTCTCCCTGGTTCTGCCTGTAGAGTCTACATTCAACACAGCAACCAGTCATCTTTCTAAAACTTAAGTCACATTATGTCATTCCTTTCCTAAGAATCCTTATAACTGCTCCACATTTCACAGGTGGTAAAAGCTCAAGTCCTCATGGTGGCTTATACAGCCCTATTTGTTGTGACAACACCTCCTCCCTCACCTCACTGTGAGTTTTCTGACTTTGCCTCTACTATACTCTTTCTAGGGTAAACTGGCCTCTTTCCTGCTTCACAAATACACCAGTTATATTTTCTTAAGGCTTCTTCTCTCTGGATCATTCTTTTCCCAGATATCTTCATGGCTAACTCATGCCAACTTCTCAGAGATAACCTGATGATCCTGTTTAAAAGTAAAAATCCAAACTACCTCCTGTCCACTGCTAATCTCCCTTACTGTGTTTTGTTTTTTCTTTTTCTTTTTTCATATATTTATCACCTTCGAATATACTGTATCCCTTTTTTTTAAAGACAGAGTCTCACTCTGTTGCCCGGGCTAGTAGAGTGCCATGGCTTCAGCCTAGCTCACAGCAACCTCAAACTCCTGGGCTCAGGCGATCCTCCTGCCTCAGCCTCCCAAGTAGCTGGGAATACAGGCATGTGCCCACCATGCCCGGCTAATTTTTTCTATATATTTTAAACTGTCCAGCTAGTTTCTTTCTATTTTTAGTACAGATGGGGTCTCGCTCTTGCTCAGGCTGGTCTCAAACTCCTGAGCTCAAATAATCCACCTACCTCAGCCTCCCAGAATGCTAGGATTGCAGGCATGAGCCACCAGTCCCGGCCTGTATAACTTATTTTTTATGTTTATTGTCTACTATCTGCCTTCTCCCTGCTGGAATATAAACTCTATGGAGGAGGAATCTTTCTCTATATCCCAAGTGCCAATAACAGTGCCTAGTACGTGGTAGTCACCAAATAAATATTTGCTGAGTTAATAAATAAATTCAGTTAAATTCCCTTAACACTATACCAGGTACATAGTAGGGCCTTAATAAGTGAATAGTGGTGGGGGAGGGGATGGATATATTCAGACCTAATGCGGTACATGCTGTCTGAGAGATGGACACACTTGTAGTTCTGACTTGGGTGGGGCAAAGGCAATATATGTAACCTAAACATTAGTATCCCTGTAATATTCTGAAATAAAAGAAGAAGAAAAAAGTAAAAAAAATAAATGGATGATAAATGAAGCTAAGTTTAATAAAAAGTACAACTGCCAGGTATACTAAGATGCTAAAATCAAAATTATCTTTTTATCTACAGCAAGTTTTACAGTTAAGCTTTGCTATAAGGTTCATTATCAATAAACCAAAAATAAATAATACATATGAACTTTTCCCATCTTTATCAGAGAGGTTGCATCCTCTCAAATCAGTCTATAAGAGTAACTTCCAGGATCATTCTCCCCATCCTTCATCCTATTTAGACACCCATCTGGCACTATACTTCTGAAAAGCTCCAATTTTTAACCAACACATAATACACAAATGAGTTTTACTACGCATTTGTACACAGTTTTTTTTTTACTGTCTTTAGCACATCCACTCCCAGACCTTGTGAGTTCTTAGAAGACAGGAATATGTTGACATCTCCTCTCCCATCCACCTCTTCCCACTTTTAAAGTAACATATTTCATAAATGGGCACATAGCATTTTTGAGGACAAACTAGACAGCAACTTCAAAACATCCAAAATAATAACACTTTTAATGCCTAGCTTCATAATGCATTATATACGCTCTTTTTGTCCTCTCCTGTAATAATGCAAATAAGAAATTACAAAGGCTGCACATGGTGACTCATGCCTCTAATCGTAACACTCTAGGAGGTCAAGGTGGGAGGATTACTTGAGCTCCAGAGTTTGACACCAGCTTGAGCAAGAGCGAGATCCCATCTCTACTAAAAACAGAAAAAATAACTGAGTGTCGTGGCACATGCCTGTAGTCCCACCTACTGGGGAGGCTGAGACAGGAGGATCTCCTGAGCCCAGGAGTTTGTGGCTGCAGTGAGCCATGATGACATCACTGCACTCTATCAGGGTGACAGAGTGAGACTCTAAATCAAAAAAAAAAAAAAAAGGAAAAGAAAAAAGGGCCAGGCGCGGTGGTTCACACCTGTAATCCTAGCACTCTTGGGAGGCTGAGGCAGGAGGATCACTTGCAGTCAGGAGTTCGAGACCAGCCTAAGCAAGAGTAAGACCCTGTCTCTACTAAAAATAGAAAAAATTAGCCGGGCATGGTGGTGCATGTCTATAGTCCCAGCTACTTGGGAGGCTGAGGCAGGAGGATTGCTTGATCCCAGAAGTTTGAGGTTGCTGTGAGCTAGGCTAATGCCACAGCACTCTAGCTTGGGCAACAGAGCGAGACTCCGTCTCAGAAAAAAAAAAAAAAAGAAATTACAAAGTCACATTCAAAGACAAGTCTATAATTGACAAGACACTTCCAATGTGTTATCATATTACAATTTCAAGTAAAAGATTAAAACCAATTTTTAATTATTCAATTTGAAATATGTTATAAAATATTCCATAATCAAATGTATTCTGCATCATATGATAATTTATACATTCACTGAATAGCTTTATACCTAAAACACACAGAAAGTACCAATTAGAACAATTATTTTACTGCAATAACCTTTGATACAACATTTAATTATATTTGATAAAGTAATAACCTTCACTTGGGAAGGAAGAAGGCAAAGCCTGTCAGCCTCAGAAGCTAGAAGAATGACCACCTTGTCAGCCATCTAAAAGCAGTAAGGGTTGCTTTTTTAACAATGCAGGGCAAAAAACCCTACAAACACAATGACTATGCAAGATCAAATGAATGAGTGAATGAACAAAATGTTTATGTATGTATGTATAAATATATCTTTCTACGTAAGCAGGGGAGGTGATTACAGACAGGTTAAGGAGTTGAATAAAAACCAACATTTTTAAAGTACTTACTGTGGTTGGGTTCCTTCAATAATTCAATGGTCACAAAGATGAGACAATATTATCTATTAGTCTCATATTAAAAATTAGGTTAAAAAGGCTTAGACATGGCAAGATAATGTATCCCAAATCACAGAGCTACAAATAAATAATGTCTGCCTGCTTGCCAAATATCTACTATTTCCACCACACCAAGGTATGTTAGAACCACTCATGTATGGTGGGTTTTTATTCCAGTTTGAGTGGTATATTTACCTGAAGAATATATTTTTAAAATCCATACCATCAAATAGGCTGGGCGCGGTGGCTCACGCCTGTAATCCTAGCACTCTGGGAGGCCGAGGAGGAAGGATCGCTCAAGGTCAGGAGTTCGAAATCAGCCTGAGCAAGAGCGAGACCCTGTCTCTACTATAGATAGAAAAATTAATTGGCCAACTAAAAACATATAGAAAAAATTAGCCGGGCATGGTGGCGCATGCCTGTAGTCCCAGCCACTTGGGAGGCTGAAGCAGAAGGATTGCTTGAGCCCAGGAGTTTGAGGTTGCTGTGAGCTAGGCTGACACCATGGCACTCACTCTAGCCTGGGCAATAGAGTGAGACTCTGTCTCAAAAAAAAAAAAAAAAAAAATCTATACCATCAAATAGAAGATTATGAAAGTTTTCTATTACAGCTGATGAATGCTGAAAGAATAACACAATTAAAATTCACTAGGAATCAGTCATAGGTAACTGTTGCTAACCCTCACAAGAAGATTGCAAGAACTGATGAACACACACAACCACCTATGATGTAGTCCTATCATAAAGAAATAAAAATCAACTTTCAATCTGATCAAGCCTTATATTCAACTATCAATTTACAGGATGGACAAAGATACCATAGAGTTGCACACAGTAAAAGTCAGACTGTAGGAAACACCGTGGGACAAAGACCTAGTTTTATCAATAAATAAACTGCAATAAAAACAAAAACAGATGGGTCTATACATTAGAAGAGACATAATATATGGATCTGAGATCCTGGTTCAAATAATTAAGTTATTTAAAAAATAGTAAAAGTTATTAAATTATGACAAAATTAGAAATCTGTGGGCATGGTGGTTCACGCCTCTAATCCTAGCACTTCGGGAAACTGAGGTGGGAGGACTGCTTGATGCCAGGAGTTTGAGACCAGCCTGAGCATGAGCAAGACCCCCTCTTTACAAAAAAATAGAAAAATTAGCTGGGTATGGTGGCTCATGTCTACAGTCCCAACTACTCAGGAAACTGAAGCAGGAAGATTGCTGGAGCCCAGGAGTTGGAGGTTGCAGTGAGCTATCATGACTCCACTGCACTCTAGCCTAGTTGACAGAGTGAGATCCTGTCACACACACACACAAAAAAAGAATTTAATTAAAAAAGAAAAGAAATTTGGACACTGTCCATTTTTTTTGTTAATGTTAAAAGAAATTATTGGCTATTTTTTAGGTGTGACAATGGTATTTCAGTGATTTTATTAAATATTTTCAGAGTCCTTATCTCTTAGAGATACAATATGAAATACTTATAAAAAGATATCAAAAATTTGTTTCAAAATAATATGAAGGAGCCGGGCGCGGTGGCTAACGCCTGTAATCCTAGCACTCTGGGAGGCCGAGGCGGGCAGATTGCTCAAGGTCAGGAGTTCGAGACCAGCCTGAGCAAGACTGAGACCTCATCTCTACTATAAATAGAAAGAAATTAATTGGCCAACTAAAAACATATAGAAAAAATTAGCCGGGCATGGTGGCGCATGCCTGTGGTCCCAGCTACTTGGGAGGCTGAGGCAGAAGGATTGCTTGAGCCCAGGAGTCAGCGGTTGCTGTGAGCTAGACTGACGCCACGGCACTCACTATAGCCCGGGCAACAGAGTGAGACTCTGTGTCAAAAAAAAATAATAATAATAATATGAAGGAGGGGAGGGTGAGGAGGGATAAAAGAGGGGTTGGCAAACTTTTTCTGCAAAGGGCCAGATAGTAAATATTCTAGGTTTTGAGGATTGTGTGATCTCTGTATCAGCTATTCAACTCTGCCACTGTAGCACGAAAGCATAGACAATACACAAAGGAATGGGAGCAGCTGTATGTGAATAAAACTTTATAATATTAAATAATAGGCAGTGAGCTGGTTTGGCCCATGGGCTGCAGTTTGCCAGTCCTTGGTATAGATAAATCGAGACTTGACCATGAGTTGACAATTATCACAGCTGAATGATGAATAATTAGAAGGTCTATTACACTCTTCTTTCTGTTTTTATATGCTAGTTTTCTGAAAGTTAAAAAAGAAAGCCTAGACCACATTTCAGTCATTGATCTATTTCTATCTACAATTATTTTGTTTTTTTGTTTTTTACTATGATGGTTAATTTTATTTGTTCAAGGGCTCAGATTGCAAGCATTAAATCAAGTGTGGGCTTTGATTCTTTGAGCCCAAATTCACTTATTAAGGAAGATAAAAGCAAACTGTGATCCATGTATATGGATGACAACTAAAGGCTTACGGTTTATCACATTGTAGTTTTTGAATTTCTACAGCCTAGAGCTCAGCAGTCACAGGTCTTTCAGGTCCTTCTGGTTGTCCCACAGGGTATCTGCACGTTTCTTGAGCTGAGCAACTTCATCATCCTTTAGCTTCTGGTTGATAACACTGATTAATCCCCAAGCACCGAGGATACATGGGAGGCTCAGGAAGACTTCATTCTCAATGCCGTACATTCCTTTCACCATTGTTGATACCGGATGAATCCTGGATAGATTTTTCAGCATAAATTCAATAACATCAGCTACACTTAATCCAATGGCTCAACTGGTATATCCTTTTAACTTGATAACTTCATAGGCACTCTCAACCACCATCTTATGCACTTCTTTCAAATTTTCACTATCATTGTCTGTTCTCGTTTCTGGATTCAATTCCTGGAGAGAAATACCTTCAACATTCACTCCACTCCACACAGCCACACTTGAGTCTCCATGTTCTCCCAAAATCCATCCATGGCAGCTGCTGGGATGAATGCCAAGTTTTTCAGCCATGAGATAGCGAAATCTAGCAGAATCCAGATTACACTCACTTCCAATCACACGGTGCTTGGGTAATCTGCTTAGTTTCCAGGTATCATATGTAAGAATGTCCACTGGGTTGGAAACCACAATTATGATGCAATCAGGACAGTACTTGACAATCTGGGGAATAATGAACTTGAAGACATTAACATTTCTCTGCACCAGATCGAGACGACTCTCCCCCTCTTGCTGACAGACGCCTGCAGTTACCACCACAATCTTAGAATTGGCAGTCACAGAGTAATCTTTATCTGCCACAATTATAGATGTCTGAAGAAATAAGCTCCCATGCTGCAGATCCATCATTTCTCCTTTAAGCTTATCTTCCAAAACATTCACAAGAGCAAGTTCATCAGCCAGAGACTTTCCCAGA
>CAUYRT010040785.1:0-17858 GCA_963574885.1 Lepilemur ruficaudatus | reverse complement strand
CTCCCAAGGACTGAACAGATGTCTGGTCTACGACAGGGGGTCTCCAAGGACTGACCCACCAGAAAGAGGCAGAAAAACCACAGAGTGGAGATACGACCAAGCCCACAGAAGAGGGTCTCTGGAGCATGCGCACACAAGCAAAGTGACAATATCCTCCAGTGACCTGCCCTCATTAACACTGTCAAAATCACACCCATGACAGTTCACAGATACCATGGCAAACCCTGGAAATTGCCTTACAAGGTTAAAAATAGGGAGGGTTCCCAGTTCTGGGAATTCTTCACCCCTTTCCAAGAAAATTCGTGAATATTCCCCCCCCCCAAATTAACTTATTATTAGGGATTAGCATAAAAAACATTCCCTAACCCTGGGGTGACGCTGTTCCTCACTGGAGCAGTCCCCTCTCTACTGACTTGGAGAGTCACTGTACTTTCTGTTCTCTGTCTTTGCCTTTACACTCAGGGTCTCCTCCACTGGCGCGGGTTGACCTGTTCCTCCTCTGGAATGTTCTACGCTTTAGTAAACTTCGGCACTTTGCCTGCCTGCGTCTGCTTGGTCTGCTCATTTGCTCTGTCGACTCGGAACCAGTAACCAGTCTTCTGTACTGGGAACTTTAGTGCCAGGGAACACGACGTACCTGATACCTGGGGTACACCTGACCACAGGCAGGGACGCATGACAAGAGGGTACATGCCACGGGCCCTCTGGCTGGTTCTAAATGTGGTCCAGGCGGCCGTCATGCCTGGTTTTGTGCGCCGGGATGTTGAGAGCAGGTTGGAGCGTGTTTACCTGGGTTCTGTCTCCAACCTGCCTAGCTCACGAATGGCCTGTTCATGCTGCGACATGAAAGTGTCTTAATGAGGGTGAGTATTACGGGCAAAGCCTCGGGATTGTGTACAGCCTGGCCATGATGTTATCTCACGGGGTTTACGAGCTGCCTAATTACAAAAAACTAACAGCCCAGAAGACGCCGTGGGTGGCAATCTTTCCAAAGCACCCAGCCTCCAGGTGCGTGGGCCACACATTAATTAGATGATATGAAGGCTCAGGTAAAAGAGGCCCCATAGAAGTCAGAAATCAGAAGATCTGATTGTGCCTGGTGCAGCCTGGTCCCGGGTTTCGGAGGGTGAGGGTCTACCACAGACGTTCAGAATGTGGTCTCTAAACCTAGACCAGGAGCATCAGCCTCACCTGGGAGCTTCCTAGAAATGCAGAAATTTCAGCCCCTCTCCAAGATCCACATTTTCATAAGACCCCCAGAGAACCGTGCGCACAGTAACGTTTGAGACAACCTGGTCTCTGACATCTTGCGTTGTTTCTACAAAAACAACCCATAAAAAAAAAATGACGTTGTTCACCACCAAATGCACTTGGGCACTGTCATATTTTCCAGACTCTCTACCAAAGCTTGTCCTCGGGTACATCGGGATAAAGGAACCATAGTGATGTCTGCATTTTTTGGCAACTATCAAATGCCAAGTGAATGAGGCAGGAAAGCGTTGGGACTTTACCGATTCAGGCATTTTTCTTGGCAAACAGTATCCGAACGACGAGGCTTGGCCTTTGGTGGGTGGGTTGGCAGAGGAAGTAAGTTTCCACCCGCAGGGCCCTGGATCCCAAAACCAGCTCCTGCCAAGTCTCTGGGCATTTTGTTACAGGTCTGTTGTGATGGCCTAATTTTGCGTGTTCACCTGTCTGGGCCATGGCGCCCAGATACGTACGTGGTCAGACGTTTTTCCGGACCTTTCTTGGATGGTGTTTTCGGATGAGATGAACATTTAAATTGGTGCACTCTGAGGAAAGCAGGCCGTCCCTACTGTGAGTGGGCCTCGTCCAGTTAACTGGCCTTAATAGAACCAAAAAATGCTGAAGTTCCCCAGAGCAAGAGGGCATTCTGCCAGCAGACGATGATCACACATCACACGCGACGTCAGGGGGTTTCTAAGTCCGCAGGCTGCTGGTCCACCCTGTGGAGTTTGGTCTTGCCAGACTCCATAACCACAGATTTGTTACAATATATCTCTCTCTCTCTCTCTCTCTCTCTCTCTCTCTCTCTCTCTCTCTCTCTCTCCATATATATACAGACACACACACACACACACATACATATATACATATGCACACATACAGTTGACCCTTGAATCAACATGGCTTTGAATCACATACGTCCACTTATAAGAATATGTAACACAATATTAACTATTTTTCTTTATGTCCTTATTCTGTAAGCTTTTTTTCCCTATTTTTAAGATCTTTTATTTATTTTTCACTTTTTAAACTTTTCTGTTAAAAATTAAGACGGAAACATAGATGTTAGCCTAGGCGCACACAGGTTCAGGGGTGTCGCTAGGCAGCGCGGTATTTTAAGCTCTGATTCTATCTCATAGGACCATCATTGAATACTATATGTCATCTGCCGCTGACCGAGACGTCCTTACGTGGAACGTGAGTGTCTATGTTTGTATACACACACACGCACACACGTGTGTGCACCGGAGGCGCCGGACACACCAGGCGAAACCCGAGACTGCCCACGGCTGCGCAGAGTACAGGATGCCAGGCGGTAGGGCTGCTTCCCAATTCCCACGGGTCCTTGGTCAGTCTGAAGACGAGGTCCGGTCTCACAGACGTGGGCCAGGACCGTGCAGACCCCGCCCGTCCACAGGATGCAAACTCCTCCAGGCCTCCTGCGGTGGCGTGGCGGCGGGTGTGTCCCCAAGATCTGGAGAGAAGAAGTTGGAGGACGCACTGAGAGGCCGGCTGGACGGGAGGGCCCTGTGCGGCAGGGACGGCTTTCGCCCGGCACCCCCGGCCCCTCAAGAGGGCCAGAGGCACTGAGTCTCCCACGCCGGCCGCGGCACGCCATCTGCTTAACCATTTTCTCCATGGTTTTTTTTTATGCTCCTCTGATGCAAAGATCTCAGTCTTAGCTAATAAAAAACTCCAGACCTTCTTCCTGGAGAAAAAACATTGCAAACACAGATGCAGGTCTGCTGCCCCTGGTTTTGAACACACATAACATCCTTTAGGAGTATCTCTGGCCCCATCTCTCTCTGCCCAGACCTCACATTAAAATCTCAATGTCAGAGAGTTCTTTGAGGGCCACAGAAAAGCCTCACTTTTTAAATTTTTTTTTTTGCACAATGCCTTTTAATTCCTTATATCTTTTAAGCCTGGTATCTGCGCTTATATCTTCTAAGCTTGTATCTTCGGGCACAGAAGATACAGAGGCGAGACTGTACCACCCCGCAGTGGTGTGAGCCCGGGCAGCCTCTGCGGGAGGTGCCACAGCCACGTGTGAAGCCACGGCATGGATTATGCGGGTTGACAGGTGGGGAGTGATGCGTGTGCCCAGCAGCCCCCGACGCGTGGCAAGGCGTGTGCACGGGACTGTTGGTACCGATACTACCGCTGATACAGACACTGCTGCAGGCAGGATCACTGCAACAATTAGGACTACCATGACTGTGATTACTTCCACTATGATGACTGCTACTAATATTACTCAGCTACTCCTACAATCAGTGCTCTGCTACAACTACCACTAAAACTACCATGGCTACAACTATTACTCCTACCACAGCAACTTCTATAACTACCGCTACTAGTAGTACAACTGCCACAAATACCGTGGTTACTGTTACTATGACTACAACGGTCTATTGCTGTGACTAGCGTAGAAAGCGTAGCACTATTATAACTATTGCCTCTAGAATAACAGCAAATATTACTACTATTACAACTATGAGTACTGCAACTCCTATTATTACTACTGCTACTGCTACTGCTGTTAGGAATGCTACCTCTCAGTAGAAGATACGAGAGTCAGATACCAATGAAGTAAGAACCTCGGCTGCTACCCACGGTTCTGGGTTCCTCATTTCTGGGCACTTTTCACGCAGAAGCCAGGTGGCCATTGCCATGGTCTCAATGTTTGTGTCCTCCAAAAATTCATAGGTTGAAACCTTACCCCAAGGTGATGGTGTTACCAGGTGGGACCTTTGGGAGGTGATGAGGTCCTGAGGGTGGAGCCTCATGGATGGGACCAGTGTCCTTACAAAAGGGACCCCACAGAGCTCCCTCGCCCCTTCCACCACGTGAGGACACAGCAAGAAGGCGCCGTCTATGAACCAGGAAGTGAGTCCCCACCAGACACAGCCTCTGCCACGTCGGGATCTTGGACTTCCAGCCTCCAGAGCTGTGAGCCATCAATGTCTGCTGTTTATACGCCGCCCAGCCTACAGTGTTTTGTTATAGCAGCCTGAACAGACTAAGACAGCCCTCCAGCAAGGATTCTGGGTTAAATAACTCCTACTCTAGAAGGCAGGTTCTTCCACCTCTAAAATTCTGGAGCTTGTAGTTTTTCCAACAGACTGTGACTGCGTTTTCAAAATTAACTATTAGCTCTGATACTTCAATACAACTAATTTCTTTTCCGTCTCACTGACGCTGAATTCTCCTCCGGACTCTTCCACACTTACTGACCGTGTGACTTTGTGGGTATCACTCGAGCACTGTGCCTGGGGTTCCTCACTTAAAAACATCAGCCTGCAGAGTGCCTTCCTCTGTAGGCTGTCGTGGAGATGCAGCAGGGTAAGACACGCACTGTGCTCCAAGCAGGCACAGAGGAAACTCTTGACATCTCAGCAAACGCTCTTATCTTTTATCGTATCGGGTCCAGTCTCATTTTCAAGTCCGCGACGGTGCACACCTGGCAGAGCGGACAGACTAAACTGCTCTGGACTCAGCTGGGGCTCAGAATGGAAAGGGGTTCAGGCAGCCCCCATGTACAGGATCCCCCCTCCCCCATCCTAGGTCTGAGTGCCCTGCAGACACAGGCCAGCACATCTTAAGGAAGCTCCTTGGCTGAATCTGTCGCAGAGGACCCACGGCAAAGGGCGTTCAGCCTCATTAACAGGGCAGGGAGTCACCTATTATACACTCCCACGTATATACAGCAAAGTCAAAGTTAAGAATCTTTTTTCCCACTAAGTAGCTCGCGGAATGCATACTCTTCTCTCTCTGTCTCTGTCTCTTTCTCTCTCTCCCACACACATACACACACGCCACGCTCCCCAGGATGAGACTCACCAATGCCTTAAGCATGCATGTGAATTTGTCCCACCCTAATTTCATTTTCTGCATATTAAATAGGTTCGTCCATAAAGTAAAGGAACAATCTTGATTTCCTGAAATTATAAGAGATGAACATTTCAGCAGACTCATGAGTGCCTAATTCTTAAAATATCCCTCCTTAGAGAGGTCTCTCTCCCAACCCCAATTTTTTTTTTTTTGTAGCATACGCCAGTGAAGGGGATTTTAGACAGTATTTCAATTATTAAAAGAAGTCTTCAATTCCAAATTGCAATGTAGAGAGACTCTCCCCATAATTATGGGGTGCTAATCCACGAAGGGAAATATCAAACAAATTAAAATCAACTAATTTTGGTTTCGTCCCTCTGAGGGAAACAGGCAAATTATTTAGTCACCATTCGGAAATCCTATTAAAGACATTTTGTTCCTGTTCCATGGCTTGACAGAGTTGAAGAAAAGGGTGAGCTGGCTGTGCCCTGAATTTTGCAAGACTTTTAAAAATCATAATGTGTTTTACTTTCGGGTTTCGACACTATTTGAAGTGTGGATTAAGGATCAGCCCTCTTTACGCTCTCGTAACTACCCTGAATGCCGTCATCAAGTGTGACAAAAATTGTTTGCTTTAGAGGATTAATCTATCCACTACAGGATTCATTGCTTTACTCAGAAAGTCACTCATCGTCCACCAGCTGGGTTTGCAGAACACTGCACCGTTACTGAGTGAAATACAGTTAACCATATAAATTATAGTCAGTCAATTTAACAGTATTTTGAAAGAAGACAGAGTCTACCGTGATCTCACTGAAAAATTCTTGATAATGATTTCTTCCCCCATTCATACGTGGCGACCCAGTATTGCTGTCATTGCTTGGGTCTGACATAAAATGAATCTAAACGATTATGATTTCTTATGTCATTTTTCTTTGCCCACGAGTAGTAAAGTTTTCTTTGTTTATTTTTTTGCTTTACAGCTCTATCGGAATATGGCTAGCATTGATTTCCTGTTAAGGTTTCACTGAGAACTCCGCATGCGGCCATTTTTCTGAAAATTTACTGGGCTTACGAGGCTTTTGCCGCTTCTATGATTGTTGCTTCTACCTCGTTCTCCTTGGCAGGAAGGCTGATCTCTCGCCAGTTAGCTTTGGGCAGCTTTCTCAAATGCCTCTAAATTGATCTCTTTTTCCTCCCAGCGTTTTGTGCTCGGAAAGCCGGAAAACAATCTGTTCCCGGTTGGTTTTCTCCTTCTTCAAAATCTGATTTCTGATAGTGCAAGCTGCCCACATCCATATTTTAAACTCAGCAGTTATGGTTTTGTATTTTGGGCAGAACCATTCTTATCTCAGGTGGTTTATGTCTTCTGATGGACTATTTCAGTTTCCTCTGAATCTCATAAAGCTTATAAATCGCACACACATTGTCTCTATATTCTATTCTATGTCTGTATTCTACATGTATGTGTTATACGTGTATTATTGTATATATAGAATACACATTTTCCCATGATTTTTCCAAGCTACTCACATCCCGACCCTTCCCTGCCCTGGAGCTGGTTCATGCTCATGGGATTTAGATCACTGCTGCAAACTTTCAGTACCTCAAGGCTGAGACCTGTGCCCCAGACTCCTGTGCATTGGCTCAGGTCCCGATAAAAACAAGTGTTGCACATGGACACAACCCAAAATTCTGCTCATTTGACCCACAGCTCCTCGGGACACCTACTTAAATCTTGGCATTGGTCTAAACGGATCCCAAGACACAGAATCCTCATCCTTTCCTTCACATCCTCTTCCATCTCAAGTCTGCCCAACCTTGGCTGCTGTTACAGTCAGCTGTTGCTGCGTAACAAACATCCCCAAACCGTAGCAGCTTAAACCCACACAGATGTACTGATATTATCTCACATTAACTATGGGACAGGAGTCTAAGCACGTGCCAGCTGAGTTCTCCAGCTCAGGGTCTGAAAAAGATGCCCCCCCCCCAGGGAATCAGCTCAGACTTACAGCTCAGAGGGTCCTCTGAGCTCATTCTTGTTTCTGGTGGAATTCACTTTCCTGAGGTTCTGAGTCTGAGGTCCCCATTTTCTTCCCAGGTCACTCTCAGTTCTTAGAGGCTGCCTTGAAGTTCTTGCCCTACGTCCCCACTCAATAATTTTCTCTTGCAATGTTGTGGTTTCTTTTCTCTTTGAGGCCACCGAGGAAGCATCTATCTGTTGCCTTTACCTTGTTTTAAAGGACTCCTCTGATTAGGTGAGGCCCACCCGGGCCAATATCTTGATTATCCTACCAGGATGATCTCTCTTTGATAAATCCAAGGTTGGCCGATTAGTAACATAGTCAAGGAGGGATATCTGTTATACTCCCCTGCCCTGCTTGCACTCAAGGGGAGGGGATTCTATAAGGAGTGTACACCAGGGGACGAACATTTCACGATGGTGTCGGAATCCTGCTTATTCTAACACTTTCATATCCAGTCTATGCCTCTGACATCCTAGCACCTGCCCCCTCCCCAAACACACCTGCGGTCCGACAGGTGTCTCGTGAGTTTGGCAAGATGTCCAGACCTACTGACGACGCACACCCTGCCTGGTTGGGGAAAGGGCGGGCTGTACTCCATGCTAAGGAAAGACAGCATCAAGTAATCATATTTTCATGGCATTTGATTTCTCTCTTTCTCTCTCTCTCTCTCTCTTTTTTAAAAAGCACACATAAGCCTTTAAAAAAAAAATCAAAACAGTAGAATTGCTCAAATCATCCCTTAAAAGCCAACATAAATTGGTGGTAGGTTCAAAAATCCCCTGCCTGCCATCTCCCCCGGGGGCTGAGCTTTCGACAGCATTGCTTGTTCTGTCTCTATTTTTAACCATCTGCTCGAGTTGGCCCCTGTCCCCAGAACACTCTCTTCCAATTAGGAGGCCCTTTGTCCTCAATTCTCCCGGGCTGGGAGAGTGATAATCAATTCATTTGGTGGCTGGGCACATTGCAATCCCTGGCTTACCCCGTAGGGCTCTGCAAACTCTATCTACGTGGCTGAGTCTGGCGTGGCCTCTCTGCCCCAGTCCACACCTGGGGCAGCCGTGCCGCAGCCGTGACCGAACTCAGAGCCAATTCAAGTCCCCCTCTTTTCAAGAGGTGTTTAGCTTCTTCCTTCCAGGGACTACCCACTAAATAACAAATTAGCCTTGTACGGTTTGATTGGAACTCTCTGACTGCGGTCCTTTCAATTGCGGTAAAATATTCACAACATAAACTTTAGCGTTTTTAAGGATACCGGTCTACGGTCTTACATGTATCCACATTGTTCTGTACTCATCCCCACCGCCCAAATCTAGAACTTTTTTTATCACCCCAAACTGACACTCTGTTCCCATTAAAAAACAACTTTCCCTTGTCCCCTCCCTTAATCCCCATGTGGACCAGCAAATTCTATTTTCCATCTCCATGAATCTGATGCTCCAGGTTCCTTGTGGGTTAAAATGTACCATTGCAGATCTTTAGAACTGCATTTTTAGGAAGAGTGACCTTTTCCCCTTTCCAAAGAATATACTGCTCATAGAGCATTTTGGGAGTTTGCCTGAATATGCACAGTTACAAACAGCACTGGGCTACCTTGATTAATAGCTAATAGTCAAAATGGATTTTCCAGCCTCAATGACGAACTCAATTTCTCTGCATGGGTCTAATTACCTGGACACCTGCCTAATCCTCTTGTCTCTCTGTTGTGGCCACATCAGAAAGGTGGCCCTTGATGCGGGGAGTGGGGGGGGGGAGGTGCTGCTTCCAGCAAGATGGAGGCTTTTGTTGATCACTGTCTAGTTCTGTCCCTGGGGTGTGCAAAGGCCAGGGCCATTTGCTGCTACGTGGTAGCTCCCGAGAAACGAATTTTGTGCCTGTCAACATCGTTTTGCAAACAAAACAATGTGTTGAATCACCTGTTGGAAGGTCCCTGAGTGTGAATTTGGTGAGGCAACACATTTTTGCAGAAAATCTTAAAGGACGTTAGATAAAAGAGGAGAAGAGACCTTCAGAGACACAAATTGATCTAAGAAACAAAGAATTCCATTTGCAAAGCTTGCAGAGCCACTCAGAGAACCTGCGGGAGCTTCACCTCAAGCATGCTGAGTATTATGTAGCCAAGAAAAAACACTGGATTTTACCCCTTAGGAGCATTAATTTAAAGGGTCTTCTAGAGACTCAGCATAACCGGATTTTTCACACTTGCCTATTTTCTGGGACCCTGACCCTGCTTCTACTCTGCCCTGGCTTTTTGTGTGTGTGTGTGTGTGTATGTGGGATCCTCCCTGGATAACCCGGCACCGACCTGGACCTGCATGTTTGATGCTTGAGTTTGCTATTGCCCCGGGATGATGTCAGCCTCAGGGATTTCTTCCCAGGAACTCAAAAAGCTTTTCTATTTTGGAGTCTCACGTTCTTGACCAGAGGCGCATCTCCCGGTGGGGCCCACGGCTCCAGCAATGCTGACCTGCAATCAAGCCAAGTCCCGGCGTTCTGTGGGGCATCTTGCAAGCCGTTTTGGAAGCTGGCGTGCGTTTTGCAGCAAGCTCGTGACTCGGGACCAACAGAGCCGAGAAGCTGCAACCGGGCTATTGCATGATGAAGAATTCGCGTGTGGACGTGGGGAGGAGAGGGAGCCGCCGTGAGCCCACGAGAGGAGGCACCTCCGTGGCAGGGCATGCAGAGCAGACCTCAAGACTTCAGTTAGCGTGCATTCTGTTACATGTGGGCGGGCCCCGGGGGCCAGGAGGACAAGCTCATCTCGAGAAGGCAGGGCTGGGCTGCAGAGATCGGGGGGCACAGGGCTTTCCTGGAGGGGACCACAGCACCCAAGCTGCTTCCAGCTGCCTCCCCTGTCTGTGAAGATCTGGGCGAGGGATGCCCAACAGGGTGTCTCTCACCTGCAGCCTGGTGGCTTGAGGACCTGTGACACTGTCTGTGTTCAGAAGGGCTTGGATGTGAGAAGGCCCCGGGCAGTGGTCTTGGGGTATCTGCTTCTCATTTGGTCCCTAAACACCACAGCTGCAAAAGCTAAACCACAGGCCACAGATCCATTTTCCCCAAGCTTGTGGTTTAGGATGCACTGCCCCAAAACATGTCACCCTGGCACTCGAGGAGATATCACAATATCTGATTCTCCCACCCTTCTCCTCTGAAGAACTCTCCAACCTTCCTGTAATATTCCCACGAGATCAGACGCCCTGTGTCCAACTGCACTTGTGCACCATGATCCGCTGTCCATCCCACTGGGCACAAACACGCACTGTTTCCCTGTTTCTTTGTGTCTTCGTTTCTGAAGGCTGCCCTGTGCCCAGTAAAATATCTACTGAATAAAGGCTTTCCTCCTGTTTACCTGTCTTTTGTTCTGGAGGTTTCAGTCGCGACTCTACGATGGGTGGGGAATCTTTCCTCTCCTATGCGACCAAGCATTTTTTTGCCTACAGGATGTGACAGGACGGCCCGGGAATGCCACGGAGAGGAAAGGACGTGTTTCCACTTACTCGAAGGCCAGAGGAAGTCTCGGTTGTGGGTCACAGGTGAATCTCTGGTCATCGTTCCCTGTTCCCGTCTTCCCTGGTAAGGGGTGGCCTGGGCTTCACTGTTTAGAGACTTCCACGGACGTAGACACGACCCACGCTCTCGTTCCAGCAGCCGTGGCTCCTCCTCCGTGAACTTAAGACAGAGACGAGAACGAAGGTCCCATGGTCTCCCGTCTACGTGGGCTCTGACGACGTCACACTCCCAGACACAGGCGGTGGAACGGTGGTTACCAAGTCTTGCTTCTCTGCACAACTCCCCTGTCTCCAGGCACACCGTCCAGCTGGGCACCCGAGACTCTTAATGCCGACACATATGGAGAGATCTGCTGCCTCCCCCGTGCTGTGGCTCTGCTTGGAGTCTGCCCTGCCTCTGTTTCCCCAGATAGAGTTTATAGCCCCCTCTTTTTTCATTGAGCGAACACACATGTATCTATAAGATATGGTTTCTCAGGGCTTCTACGGGGTGTGCACAGGATGGAGAAGCCGCAGCCGTATCTGACCGACGGGAGGCACCTCTTCCCCGAGAGCCCCAGGCAGGGTGACCCCTACTGAACCCCGATGTCTGAGTCTGGAGAAGGGAGAAAGACAAGGGCACAGGGGATGGGGAAGACGTTGGTTGAAGGATGCAAAGTTCAGTTAGGACAGGAGGAATGAGGTCTGGAGATGCACTGAACAGCACGGCAGATAGAGTTCATCACAAAGCACCCTGTGTTTGCTCAGAGGGGAGATTTTACTAATTTTTTTTATTTGTGCAAATTTGTGGGGTACGTGAGAAATTTGGTGACATGTATATAATGTGTATTGATTAAGTCAGGATATTTAGGGCGTCCTAAATACACCCAAATGCAGGACATTTTTATTAAGGACAGTCACTGTACTCAGCTACCGAACACTGAAATAATTCCTTGCATCTTACTGTATGTTTGTGTACCATAACCAACCTCTATTCATTTCCTCCTATCCTTCTTGGCCTCTGGTAACCAAGCCTTAACCTAAACTAACCCTAACCCTAACCTAACCTAACCCGAACCCTAACCTAACCTAATCCTAACCCTAACCTTAACCTAGCCCTAACCCTAATCCTAACCTAACCTAACCTAACCTAATCCTAACCCTAACCCTAACCCTAACCTAACCTAACCCTACCCTGCTCAGCCTCTAGTAACCTAACCTAACCCTAACCCTAATCTTAAACTTACCTAATCCTAACTGTAAACTTAACCTAACCTAACCTTAACCCTAACCCTAACCCTAGCCTCAAACTCCTGGGCTCAAGCAAGCCTCCTCCTGCCTTAGCCTCCCGAGTAGCTGGGACTACAGGTGTGCACCACCACACCTGGCTAATTTTCTGTTTTTAGTAGAGATGGGGTCTCGCTCTTGCTCAGGCTGGTCTCAAACTCCTGAGCTCAAGCGATCCTCCTGCCTCAGCCTCCCAGAGTGCTGGGATCACAGGCGTGAGCCACCTTGCCCAGCCCGAACATGTGGTTTTTAAATGCTTGTACGACACACCACAAAAATAATGAAAAGCATGTGAGGTGATATGTATGGTAATAGCTTGGTTGAATCACTCCACAATGTGTGCCCCTTGTACCCTACGAATATAGACATGTCACTCGCTCTCATCCCAGCACCCGTGGCTCCTCCTCCGTGCTGGGCATGGCCAGGCAATCACAGGGAGATGCCACGGCTTCTGGGGACAGTTCAAGGAGGAAGCTGAAAATCTGGGGCAAATGTCCACATGAACGTGCATGAAAGGAGAGTCACAAGGCAAACCCGCAAGTCTTGCTTCTCTGCACAACTCCCCTGTCTCCAGGCACACCATCCAGCCGGGCACCTGAGACCCTTAACGCCGACCCACATGGGGAGATCTGCTGTCTCCCCCATGCTGTGGCTCTGCTTGGTGTCTGCCCTGCCTCTGTTCCCCCAGATAGAGTCTATATTCCTCTCTTTTTCCACTGAGTGAACACACACACGTATCTGTAAGACGTGGTTTCTCAGGGCTTCTACAGGGTGTGCACAGGATGGAGAAGCCGCAGCCGTATCTGACCGATGGGAGGCACCTCTTCCCCAAGAGCCCCAGGCAGGGTGACCCCTACTGAGCCCCGATGTTTGAGTCCTGGAAAGGGAGAAAGAGAAGCATCCACATGGGGTGCCTGCAGGACAGGAGGGAGGTCGTGAAAAGCCGCCTTCAAGATGCCCCCCCCACACAAAGCGAGACTCAGCCTGTGCTCGCCGTCACCAAGGATGGCGCACCTGCTTGCTTCCAACCTACGCAAGGTGCTTGAGCCAGCCCAGAGGACCATGTCTGCAACACAGGATGCGGGTCTGTATCTGTGGGCAGGTGCACTCTTTGCGTGAGAAAAAAACAGGCAGAAGGTCGTGTTTCTGCAGCCTGGGGGAGCTGACATCCCACCCCCCTGCACGTCGGCTACAGGAGGGGAGGGAATCGCCCGGCTGTATTTGCTATTGATATTGTTATCGACAGTTATTATTTGCCCAGAGGAGTTGAAAAACAGGCCCACGCTGAAACCCGCACATGCATGTTTATGGCAGCTTTTTTCATGATCACCCCAAATTCGAACCAGCCACGACGTCCTTCGGCAGGTGAACGGATACGCAAACCCTGGCCCTTGCAGACGACGGACTAGTCCTCGGTGCTAAGGAGAAATGAGCCGTCCAGCCGTGAAAAGACGCGGGGGAAACTTAAACACGTATCGCTAAGCAGCAGCCAGTCTGGCAGGGCTACACAGGCTGTACGATTTCACCGGAAAAAGCAGAATTATGCAGCCGGCGGTGAGAAGATCAGTGGTTGCCATGGTTAAGGGAAGGAGGGAGAGATTGGCAGAGCAAAGCGAGTTTTCAGGGTGGCGGAGCTAGTCTGTGTGATGCTCTAGTGACAGATACATGACATGGTACATGTGTCTGAACGCACAGATCTTGCAAAACCGGGAGCGAACCTCACCCACCGTCAGCTATGGCTCTGGTTAGTAACAACGTGTCAGGACTCGCCCTCCCCTTGCAACAATGTAGCAATGCATGCAGAGATGTTCATAATCAGGAAACTGTCACTGAGGCAGAGACAAGTCTGGGAACTCCCTATATAATTTCCTGCTCCTGTATTCTCTAGCCTGGACTGCTCTAAAACACAGAGAGTCTGGCCAAGTTTCTCTGCACTCAGAGACATCTCCTCAAGAGTCACAGACTGGGACCTCAGGAAGCTCGTGATGCCCAGAGACCGTTCGTCACGACGTGTGGTCGGATAACGATGAGTCCTTCCTGGGGTGCCGGGATGAGCAACCCAGCTCTGCCGGCCAAGCTTTGCACAGTGCCGATGCTCTCGGGTGGATCCTTGGACAGAGAGGTCGTGTCCTCCCTCCTGCCCTGCCGTGGACGCCACCACCTCTCATCCATCAAGGTCCAATCTCCCAGCACCCTCATGTCAACTTCTGTCCCTGGAGTCTCCAACGGGAGCCCCCAAAATAGGCAGAACAGCTGCCGCAGAGGAGCCTCCCCGGGGTGCCAGAGGAGACGGTCGGTTACTCACTCACTCAGCAAACGTCCATGGGCACCGACTGACTAGCAAAGAGTCTCCTCTGCTCGGCCAAACTGCGGTCAGGCCCCTGGAGCTTCTCCTGGGTGCAACTGCACCCTTCCTTGTAAAACCCAGTTGTAGCCAGAAGGCTGCAGAGTCCATTTAGCTAGAAGCCCCCAGCCCCGATATCTATCTGACCACCCTCAACTATATCTGCTCAGGTTTCTCAGCCTCCACCGTCTTCCCAGGGGCCGTCTGCTCACCCTGGCTGCCGCCAGCAGACATCCCGTTAGGTCGGATGAGCCAGACATCCCCCCGGGCCCCGGATGTGTCCTCTTAGCAATTTTCCATCCTCTGACCCCCGGCCTGGTCCTCGGCCATAAATTCCCAGTTGCCCAGCTGGGTTCGGAGCTGAGCCCAATCTCCGTCCCCCACACCAAGCCCCGGGTGCTGTGGTCTCCGGAGCTATCTCGATAGTCCTGAATAGTGTCTTTATTATCATGCTTAAACAAGCAGCACCGGACATTTTTTTTTTTTTTTATCTAAGGCTCTATACCTGTGGTCCCCAGTTCCTGGGCTGTGCACCGGAACCGGTCCGTGGCTTGTTAGGAACTGGGTCGCAGAGTAAGAGGTGAGTGGTGGGTGAGCGAGGGCAGCTTCACCTGTATTTACAGCGGCTCCCCATCACTCACATCACAGCCTGAGCTCTGTCTCCGGTCAGATCAGCAGCGGCATTAGACTCTCCTGGCGGCAGGAACCCTACTGTAAACCGTGCATGTGAGGGATCACCTCGAAACCATCCCAGCCCATGGAAAAAATACCCTCTATGAAACCGGTCCTTGGTGCCAAAAAGGTTGGGGACAACCACCCTACGCCAGGTGCTGATCCAGGTGCAGAGAATACGGTCGGGGGAGACTAATCTCTCCCCTCCTGGAGCTGACGTGGAGAGAGAAGTAAAAATTGTTGGAAGTCAACCAGGGGAGGGGGGGAGGAAGGGAGAGAAAAAACCTACCTAACAGGTACAGTGAACACCACTCAGGTGATGGGCACCTTAACAGCCCTGACTCCAGCACTGTAAAAGCTATCCAGGCCACAAAAACATTTGTGCCCACTTGATATTTTGAAATGAAAAAAAAAGACATTGACGCTTTTATAGTTTCGGAAGCCAGTCTCCAAAATCAAGATGTTGTCGGGGTTGGTACCTAGGGGAGGCTCTAGGCAGATCCATGCATCACTCCGGTTTGGAGGCTGCCAGCAGTCCTGGGAGTTCCTTTGCTTGGAGACGCATCACCCCAGTCTCTATTGTCATCTTCACGTGGCTGCCTTGCCTCTGTGGGTCTGTGTTGTCACATGTTGGTCTCTCCTCTGTGTGTCTCTGTCTCTGTGGCTGTGTTCTAATGTTGTCTTTTTAGAAGGTCACCACTCCTAGTGGATGAGGTCTCACCTTAATCCAGTATGACCTCCTGTTAACCTTCTGCTATGGACTCAATGCCTGTGTCCCCCCAAGATTCATGTACTGGAATCCTAACACCAAGGTGATGATATTAGGTGGTGGGCCTTTGATTTTAGGAGGTGATGAGGTCCTGAGAGTGGACCCTCATGGATGGGATCAGCGTCCTTAAAAAAGGGACCCCAGAGAGCTCCCTCGCCCCTTCCACCACGTGAGGACACAGCGAGAAGGCGCCGTCTATGAACCAGGAAGTGAGTCCCCACCAGACACAGCCTCTGCCACGCCGGGGTCTCGGACTTCCAGCCTCCAGAACCGTTAAGTAATGAATATCTGTGGTCCATAAGCCAGGGAGTTTATGATATCTCATCGTACCAGCCTGAATGCACTAAAACACATCTTAATTACACCTGCAAAGACCCTATTTCCAAACAGGTCCCCGTGTCAGGTAGCAGGGGTTAGCATTTCAACATCAGTTTGGAAGTGGGGGATATGATTCAGCTCACGACAGAACATGGATCTTATCAACAATCTGAAAATCTGATGATGGAAAGAAAGACATTTCTGCGCAAAGAACAGAACGCACTTTTGCCCAATGGGACAGGCTCAGAGAAAGGAGCAAGCTGAGTAAGATGTGTGTCGAATGCTTGAGGCTGGCGGCCAGGACGTGAGATGTGAGAGAGAAAGTTTCTTTAGGACTGTCCCGCCTGCCCCTCCCTGCCCCCGTCCCCCTGCTTGCAGGGATGATATTAATACAATCCCAAGTTTCTCAACCATGACTTTTACAATAGGAATCCAGCAATGAACGGGGCGTGTTTCATTGTGGACATAATCCAGGACCTCTGTGCATAGGTTTCTGGTCTCACGCCTGCTTCCTTGGTGTTAGGCGGTGTCAGAAATATTTCCTAGCTCTGTCCTCTCCCAAAAGGAAAGCAAAAAAAAAAAAAAAAAAATAGGGACAGTGAGTTGGGCTTCGCGATACTCAGGTCTAGCTCAGAGCTGAGATGTCCTCTCTCTAAATGTCTGACTTCCAAGACAACTGGGGAATTCAAACCGATTTTCAACCCTTCCTGCTTGGCGGTGAGCAGTGAACAAAGTTCATCGTGTTTTAGGGGGAAAGAAAGAGCCGTCCGCAAAAGTCACCCTGACAACCGGCACAAACGCTTCACGTTGCACAAGTGAGACTCAAACCCTTCGGTGGCGTCTTGTGTCCTGGTCAAGAGTTTAACCCGCCGCATAAAAACCCCGGGTCTCACTTTACCCCGTTGCTCACGCAGATTTATGGTGGTTTTCAGCCGGCTTCCCGGAGCGCCTCCGACCATCTGGCACCAGTCAGAAGGCAGCGCTGGCGTCGTTACTAAAACCGGCAGGATTGTTAAGCGCGGAGGGGGTCTTCCGAGTTCTGCCGGGTGCGTAAACATCACGCACAAGCGTAAGGCGGCTTGGCCAACGGCCACGTGAGCCCACGAAGGCAGAACAGGAGCCGGTGAACAGACAACCACGGGGAAGACGCCAGCCCCGGGCAGAGCCGCCAGCGGGCGACGCTCGGCAAGCAGAGTGCGGGCGGCAGAAAGAAATGTCCCGTGTTCGTGTGCTTGTCCGTGCCATGGGTTCTAGGTCTCAGACGTGGGGGGCATCGATAAATTAGCAAAGCATCTTTTTTAGTCTCGCTCAGAGAGAGACGTCAGAGTTCTTATCTGACAAAGCCACCAGCGCTATCTGCTAACCGTTGTCATTTCCCATTGAGCACCGTCGACTTTTTCTTTGGTGAAATATCTTCTGCGAGATCCCGTAAGTCATTGGCTGTCGGCCTTAGTTTTTTTTTTTCCTAAATTTTGTTGTGTTTTTGTTGGCATCCTTAGCTTTTACGGGAACACGATGAGGCCGTGCTTAGACATTCTCGGTCCCAGGCCTTTTTTTTTTTTTTTTTGAGACAGAGTCTCACTCTGTTGCCCGGGCTAGAGTGCCGTGGCGTCAGCCTAGCTCACAGCAATCTCAAACTCCTGGGCTCAAGCGATCCTCCTGCCTCAGCCTCTCGAGTAGCTGAGACTACAGGCATGTGCCACCATGCCCGGCTAATTTTTCCGATATCTTTTAGTTGGCCAATTAATTTCTTTTCTATTATTAGTAGAGACGGGGTCTCGCTCTTGCTCAGGCTGGTTTTGAACTCCTGACCTTGAGCGATCCGCCCGCCTCGGCCTCCCAGAGTGCTAGGATTACAGGCGTGAGCCACC